>CM024546.1:28193053-28205553 GCA_014182365.1 Eucalyptus tenuipes
CAATATCGCTGTACTAAAGGGTAAGACATCACTTAACTTTAAACTATCTAATTCATGAAGAAATAACTAAGGCCGTTTCAATCTTTGAAGGGGCTATCTAAGTTTTGGAGTAAATCACTTAGTGACTTAGAAGAATAGGGTTCTCTACCTAGTAATTAATTTTAGAAATTTCTTGCGGAGATTAAATTGTTTTTAAATATATGTTGTCTTCTATTAACTTGTGTATCTAAAAAGGAATAAAAAGTTTAATTAGGGATACTCGTGTTGTTTTTGTTTTGGTCATAAACGAGTTTTATTTATATAATAAACTGGACTCAGCCAATATATTCCATATCGGGGGCTTCGTTACAAAGCAAAGCCCAAAGGGCCTGAGGAGGAGAAGATAGCCAATTTTGCGGAAGACTTTTTTTCCTTTGAGCCCGCGCAGCCCAATCGGCCACTGAATTTGCATTTCTTGGGCAATAACCCAAGCCCACTTCTAATAATCTTGATGACAGAGAGGAGCAGTCTTCAGTGATGGCTTTTGCTTCCCAATTGAAAGTCCATTCTGCAGCGTATTTATCAGATCCACATGATCTGACTCTACCACCACGCCACTTAACTTGTTCTGGTCGATGTACTTGAGCGCTGCAAGTAGAGCTACGGCTTCAATCTGTGCCGGAGAGGACGCTCGGACGGATTGGGTGAAGCCGTCAACATGGTAACTCGTATGGTCTCGACATATGCAGGCGATTGCACCCTCTGTCGACCCTTCACCAAGAGACCCATCCACATTAATTTTCAAGATCCCCTCCACCGGAGCTATCCACACTTGTGCTGAGGCGAGATTTCCTCTTTGTCCTATCTTTTGAGCACGCAAGCCCCATTTTTTCGCATTTTGCTGCATAATTCGAGCTACTTGCACAGTGTCTCTTGCATTTTGTTTGCTTCCCCTGAATATCCAGTTGTTTCGGGCCTTCCACAGATGCCATAGAACAGTCGCCACCATCTCAAATTCAGGTAAGTCTGTCGAGTTACTCATAAAATTCATCAATCAACTGTCAATCCGAGTAACCCCTTGTGTTAAATTTTGGATTTTGAGACTAGGGTCGGACCATGCGAGCCTTGTCCAATGGCAGTGTGAGAATATATGTTCAACTGTTTCCACTTCACTTCTACACAGATCACACACAGGATTAGGTAAAATATTTCTCTTCCATAGATTTTCCTTGAAAGGAAGGGCATTTTGACATAAACTCCATAGAAAGATCTTTACTTTTGTGCATGTCTGCAAGTTCCAAAATGCAATCCATAGGGATTTTGGGAGGAAAGATGTTGATGGTTGAACTTGTTGTGCCTTGTTTGCCGATTCTTGTTTGAGGGTATTATATCCATTTTTTACTGAGAAATTTCGACACTTGGTTCCCGTCCGCACTAGTTCATCACTTGTATTTAGATGCTTGATTGGAATAGCTAAGATTTCCTATGTGGTCTGTTCATCAAACAAGTTATTTAGAAGTTGCTCATTCCAACTTTCCTCTTCAAAGGTCATTAACTCCGAAACAAATTGTGGATCATTTCTATTCTCTGGACCTCCAATGATGCCCCTCTTCACCCACTTATCTGTTCTAATTTGAACCTTTTCTCCGTTTCCTATTGACCACATTATTGAATTTGAAATTGCTTCTCTTCCCATCAAGATACTTTGCCAACCCCACAATGGTCTCAACCCTTTCTTAGCATGCCAGAAATCAGTACAATTGAAATACAGTCCTTTTAGCAACTCACTCCATAATATGTTTGGATTTTTTGCCAATCTTCAAGCTTGTTTTCCTAGGAGAGCTTTGTTGACAGTAAGTAAATCCCTGAAGCCCATTCCTCGTTTGTCTTTTCTTGTTTTCATGACTTCCCATCTTTTCCAATGTAAACTAGGTTTTGTTTCACTGTTTTTCCACTAGAAATTTGCTATTTTTCGCTCTATAGCTTGACAAATAGAAACAGGAATTTAGAAGATTGACATTGCATAATGTGGAATAGCTTGAACCACTAATTTCAGTAAAATTTCTTTGCCTGCTTTGGACACAATTTGTTCCTTCCATCCTTCTAGCTTCATATTTACTCTCCCTAAAATCTAGGCAAACATATGTCTCTTTGACTTTCCTCAATCAGAAGGGATGCCAAGGTACTTTCCTGTATGACCCAATTATGGTATTCTCAATGCTCTTGCCATATTGTTTCTTAATAATTGAGGGCAAATTTTGCTGAAAAATAGGCCTGATTTATTCAGATTTATAGCTTGTCCGGTGGCATAGCAATACTGGTTAAGAACATTCAAAACATTTTCACACTCTTGAATGGTTCCATCCAGAAAAAAGATGGAGTTGTTCGCAAATAACAAGTGGGAGAGTGTTGGACAGAACCTGTTCAGTTTGATCCCTTTTATATCTCCATTAGTCATGGCATTCTCCATCAAAGAGGATAAACAATTTGAAACTAGAATGAAGAGATAATGTGACATAGGATCCCCTTGTTTGATGCCTCTAATTGGGTGAAAAAAAGAAAGAGGCTCGCCATTTAATTTCACACTAAAGGATACTGTAGTAATGCCTTGCATAACCCAACATACCCATCTCTCACAAAAACCCATTTTCAGCAAACATGCTTTCAAAAAATCGCATTTCACTCTATCATAAGCCTTTTGCATATTCAATTTCAGAACAGCCTGGAATTTTTCCTTTCGTTCCCTCACTCTCAATTGTTGCAGCACCTCTTGCACAATAAAGATATTATCTTGGATCTGTCTTCCCTTAACAAATGCATTTTGTTCTCCAGAAATTAACTCAGGCATCCAGCAATTAAGCCTGTTTGCCATTATATTCAAAATTATCTTATAGGTAAAATTGCAAAGGCTAATTGGACAAAACTGCTCAAGTCTTTCTGGATTGGGGCTTTTTGGTACAAGAGTGATATGGGTTCTATTCAAAGCTGAATCCAGGGGATACTCGTGTTGTTTGTTGTATTGGTTTTGCCTTTTTTTTTTAAAGGAAGCAACCTACTAAATCAAGGACTCTCATTCATTTTTTGATCTATCACATCACGGCAACTTGAGGAAAATGGGATTCCCAAAATTCTCCCTAAGACGTGAAAATATATTTTTTTCGTTGATTAATCAGTTAAGAGGACAATATGTCTTAAGAGGAATTGGGTTGGTGGAGATGAGGTTGGCTTCTCAATTTGCAGACAATCATGCCAAGTGTAAGTGTGGAGGAGTTTCTATGCGAGATATGGGAGAGACAAGTGCATTTGAGTCTTCGACCTTGTGAACCTGTCGTGATGGGGAGACATTTTATACCGTGATGGCTCTGATTTGATTTGTATTATATTCAGCTTTGCAGATGTTCGGTTTAAGAACGTCCGATCACAAGGAGTTTTCAACATTGAACATATCTAGCTGTTGTATTTTACCGAAAGATAAACATGGAGGAGTTCAGATTCGGCGAAATGATGTATTATCATTTGATTGCCAAAAGATAAACATTGCAGATGCGAACAATTATTGTTGCTTAAAACATATAGTTGATGATCCATATGTGATGTATTATCATTAGAATAACCCATTTAGTTCAGCGGATTCGGCTTTCGGCTGCTCGTTTTCGTGATTGCCTTCTCCTTAGTGAAGAAATTCCTCACCTCTAAGTACGTGTCTCGGAATTCGACGCGATCGACTCTGATCGGCAAGAGAATAGGGTACATGACCAAAAGATAAACCACATACCGAGACAATTGCTTGCTCATTTCGTCGTACAAATCAATTTTTTCAAGAGTAGGGTCATCTAGGTAGCGAGGGGTTTTCCGAGCTTCCGGGGGCATAGAAGTTCGGTTGCAATGTGCCAGGCGAGGATGCTCTGGTCGAAGCCTAACTCGATGCTCCATTTGAATTGGTCCCATTTGTCGCCTTTGAGTGTGAGATATCCATGGTGGTCCCATAAGCACGGGCCTTGAAAGGTCCGACGCTGAATGACCCGTTCCTTCAGAAAGTTCATGACCTGTTCTTTCAGAAAGTTCGTCACCTCCGGCGGCCAGCGGCAGCCCCTTGCACAAGAACTTCAGAACCTTCTGGTTGATGTGCGGCAAAAATCAATTTCCAACGAGAAATAAAAAATTATATACATCTCAACCTATTGAGTAAAAAGAAGAAGAAAAAAAAATCTGTTTAGTATAACCGTGGCTGAAGTTTAACTGTGTTCGGAGTGTTGTAATTGTCACACCCTGAAATTATAAGAAGAGGGAAATGAAACGGCCATCCTTTCACATGAAGGACGCAATCTCAAATATAACCAACTACTTAATCTCAAAATGTATATCTCCAAAGATATATAAATGTCAAATAAGCAAACATGTTAGTTACAACATCAGAGTTTTTATAGTCCATCAAAAAGAATTTGTACAATTAGAACTCGGCCAATCTAACAAACTTACAACAACTATATAAACAACTCATTAAGCCATACCTCAAAATATAACTCTCAAAAGTTTCTCAATAGCACTCTCATCCTACTTATTGCTAACCCTAGGACCTAAAAACATAAAAGATGAGTAGAATAAATAATCACAACTCAGTGAGTAATACATACCATTAAAGCATATCAAACCTCCACATTATACACTTATAACTCAAAGACATGGCTCATTACTGCCAAACCAAAATATAACTTGAATAAAATGCGTTATATATTACTTCAACCGAGTTATATAAAATAGCAGAATTTCCGTTCATCCATATTATCAAAATAGGCATCATAGGTTGGGTTTAATAATCGAACTCATCATATCTCATATTAATAGTTTATTCCATGCTTAATATCTAACTCAAGGGCGTAGAAGTGACTTTCATGAGTTTACGTTATCATGTAGCATTTAGTCTTTACCCCACGTATGGCAATAATACAAAGTCCTAAAGGTGGCTCCCATGAGATTATATTATCGTGTAACACTTAACCCTTTACTTTGCATGTTGATAGTGCAAGGCCTTATAGGTGGCTCCCAAATGACTCAAGTCGCCATAAGACCCTAAAAGTGACTCACACGAAGTTATGTTATTGTGTAGCACTTTATTCTTTATCCATTCACATCACAATTGGTTTCCTCAACACAACATATATCATCTTTCAATAGTTTTTACATAAATAAAATGTACCAAAATAGCACGCATAACCCTTCAAGAAACGCTTATCGAATCATTCCACAATAGCTCAAACACTCTATCCAGCTTTACACAACAAAAGGGTTTTACTTCCATACATATGTATATGTAGAGTTACTCTTATCTTAGTACGTGAGATTCACAAAAGCAAAAAGACATCAATGCTACTTACTTGGGGATGCCCCAATACCAAATAACATACATTACTTGAACCGTCGATCTTGCAATCTAATCATTGCATTACATAGCCGAGTCGGCTTGGCAAGGCATCCGCGGTGTGCATATGCCAAACCCTCTTCCTCTTCTTCCTTCTTCTTCTTCTTCTTCTTCTTCTTTCTTTTCCTTTCTCTTTCTCTTCTTTTTCTCTCTCCCGAACTGCTTGGCGCTCTCTTAAAAGGGCTGAGCTCCCTTTTTGCTTTATCCTGAACTTTCAACCATTTTTATTTCTCTTTTTTCACAATAAAAGTAGGTCCCACCATTCCTTTTAAAAGTCAAATATTACAATAACTTATATAGTTGATGATACATCACATATGTATCATCAACTATATGTTTTAAGCAACAATAATTGTTCACATCCAGCTTAGTTGGACTAGGCTAGTTCACCTAGCATCAAACTTTTAATAACATGCAACATGAACCAGTCGTCGACTTAGAGGGAGAGTTTGCTTCTCTACTTGTGGTCTTTGGATTTATGTCTTGTTGTGAGTACTTTTGGAGTAAAATATTAAATGCACTAGGCCAATACGAGGGAGTTGCACTCTTAGGATCGCCTTTGAGGTGGACTAGGAAGTGCGGAAAAGCTAACCCAGAGACCATACTTGACCGCTAAACCAAAAATAAATGTGCAAATAACATGCAACAACCTTGCGAAATGAAGCAAAAAAAATAACAGTTATCACCAAGATACTGAATCCTTGTAGTTGTGAGTCGGTTTCAAGATAACGGTAAGGTCCAATCTCAGAGAGAAACTGCAATCAATAAACATTCGAGATATACTAAGAGTTGAACACAAAACACAAGCTGGTGCTCCACATTTTCAAACTCACATATCCCAAAAGAATAAAGTCGAGACTCTGGCTGAAGCATCATTGCCGGAAGCTGATCGATTTGGCCAGTGTCGATCCTCATCTATTTCGTGCTGGCACTCTCTTTTTGCAACGAGTAAAAGTTTCTGTAATTGGCCAGCAAAAAGATAAATGTGTTCGAAGAAGATGAAGGACCTGGAAAACTGCAGTATGCAACACCACTGGAATTTTCATCAGCTGTTTATTTAGTTCCATCGAAAATGGCATGATCATAAATTGGACGTGGAAAAACTAAAATCTATAAATGAACATAAAATGCATATTAATATACAACGTATTTATATACAATTATTAAAGCACATATTTCTTTCTGTAGATTAAAAGTGGCTTTCGTTCATCAAAATCTATCAATTAACAATATAAGCCTTCATTTTGCTATTTTCCACATATTCGTATAGCAAACAAACAAGTTACGCAAGTTATGTACCATACAAAGGTCCTTCTTATTACCCGAGGGTCTGTATTTGTAAGAAACAACCAACACCTGTATAAAATGTTCTCTCTTATTTCTCCTTAAGTATAATTAATTTTTTCTGAAATAGTACATAGTATAGTAAAGCTGCACTTTGTTGATGATAGCAGTAGTAGTAATAATAAAAATAGATTTTACCTCAGACACATAAACTCTATTGCCTTGACCGGCGTATGTTGGGGAACTTTAACACGCTTGGCAAGAGTCTTCTTTTAACTCCAGTAAGACTCACGCTTTTCAAGCTGTTGATACGATCCAAGTCATCAACCGTCTCTAGCTTTTTGCATTGCTTGATTTCCAACTCTTCGACATGACACATCGTGCCTTCCTTGACAACCAATTCTTTCAATTGATCGAGCGTCCACAGCTTTAAGATGCGGAGTTTTAGAAAACCTGCTTCACAATACAATCTTGTGCCGGTGCATGATAGAGCCAATAACCTGAGAACAATAAAATCTTTCAGGCACCGTAGGACCGGTATTGGATTGTCTTCTAGTTCCAACATGGACAAGGTGAGTGCTTTCAGATTCCCAGGAAGGACTGACGACAAGTCCTGTACGGGCTGCAATGATCCGAGCAAGTACAAATTTGAAAGATATTCGAGCCCTGTCATGTTACTTAAATCGAGGCTCGCAGGCTGACCGAACAGGTCGCTAGATCTCAATCTCAGGAACTCGAGCCTGGCCAGTTTCAAAACTTGTTTCGTCACTCCCTTCACTGCAACAGGACGGCACGTCACGTCCAGCTTCTTCGGGCTTTGCAACTTCCCCAAAACGTTTGTCGTGGGACTTTTGGCAGTTTCCATAAACATACCCCATAGCGTCTGGAGTTTAGCATTTGAGATTTCCCTGATATAACATGGTGGGGAATGGACTCATCAAACGATGCTTCACGTACAAATGTTGGAGATTCTTCGCATTCCAAATGGTGCTCGTCACTTTGGTTATGTTGCTGTGCTTCAGATCTAAGTTTTCCAGGAGCAATTGATTCCCGACTGATTTAGGAATCGAATCCAGAACCATCCATCTCAATCCCAAATACCTTGGGCTCGACAATGTACTTCCAAAGTTCTCAGGGAGCACAGGCTTGTAAACACCCTCGAGATCAAGTACGCTCAGCAAACCTGGGCGTCTGTCTACGATTGGTGATTTAAGATGATCTTCGATCTCTCTCGCGTGCCTCCCCAGCTCACGTGTGTTAAACGATGCAAAAGACTGAAGGCATTGGACCTTGTAACCATAATGTCCTGTCGCTGTGTTTTGCACTTGCTTCTGCTGATTCTGGGCTCTCTGTTCGACGATGGGGTCCATGCCCCTCAATTCTTTCTCATGGAAAGAGTCAGAGTTGCACTGGATCTGGAAAAGTCTCAATTCTTTCGTTTTTGGACAGAAAAATTCATGAAGAAAAGCAGGCATGTGACATGATTGGGCACTTCTGTCCAGTTTCGGCCGTACCACATGAATCAAGTTCCTGCTCTCTAATTCGTGAAAACAGTCCTCCACCGACCACATTTGGACTGACCTGTCAGCCGCTTCTGCCAACAACCCCTCAGCAGTCCATTGCCGGAAAAGCCTCCTTTTGGGGACCTCGGACTCCTTAGGAAAGAGAGCCACACAGAGAACACATAGCTTCGTCATAAGGTAGTTCACTGAAGCTAAAGCGCGTGACATCAGCGATCAAAATGGTCCAATCGATTCATGAAACTTTGAAAAGATGCAACCAACGGAAGGACTTGATTCGACTAACTTAACAAATTTTAATACTTAATTACACTTTCAAAAGTTTTAAGACTCGATTGCACTTTCGTGATAAGTTTTAAAATTTTCAATACACTTATCCTAAAAATCTAACTTCGATAGGTTAAGGGTAGCCATTTAGTTATGACGTGTAATCATGTCTGTATATGTTGTTTCCATTATCTCGCCTTCTTGACCAAAATGTTCTAGTGCAATTGCAAAGTGCTTTGTTATTTTTTTTTATTGAAAATTAAGTGTACGAAAAAGTGTCAATACATGTCAATTTTGAGTTAATCGTGTCGCATCATATCAAGTCTAAGTTTCTATCATTTTGTTCTTGTTATGTCATAGATCAACAGCTGAGGATAAAAGAAATGCCGTAATACACTAAAACATATGCTCTTCTTCTTTTTTTCAATCCAAGTCCTTTAGCTTTCAATTTGTTTAACCAAATTTCTGAACTTGCATAATCATTTTAATTAAGTCTCTCAGGCTCCAAAACCAGTTAGGCGGCACTCACCTATCCGTTTGAGTGGACAAGAGTTTTGACGCGGAAGCTCGACAGTAGTGTTTGTTCTGAAGAAATTTATTGCTCGAGGTTCGCTTGCGGTCTTCGGGGCTTTTAGTCCGGTGCCGGACTCTTGAAATTGGAGGGACTGGATTAATAAAGTGATGGAAGTTCAAGGACATGAATGGCAAAAAGGCACAAGTTCAGGGATGAAAAATGGATTTTTACCGTATGGTATTCTAAGTTACAACGAAAGCAGCAACATACAGATTTGGGTCGTACTTGAATTGGCCGGACAACAAGGCCCTTCACGCGGAGGCCGGATTTCGAGGGCCCATCAAATCGCGTAAGGGAAAAGCTTACCTCGCCGATTGTCCTGGGTGTCGTCTCAAACTTGCCAATTCTAATTTCAATCCATTCTTCCTTCTTTTTCTGTCCAACCTTTGCATGCACCCCTGCTTGTTTCCATCCTGTAGAGACTGAGGTTCATTGCAACTTGCCATCCGAAGCTTTGCCGGCTCATCTTCATGACGACTGTGATTCCATACGGAATCCTAGGACCGAGCATGATCGTTTTGCATTCCCGCTGATTTCTAGCCAGCAAACGCGACTTAGCTCGGCGACAGCAGATTTATGTCGCTGAATTCCTGAAACTCAGGAATATTCAAGAAGCAAAGGGTTGATTCACTAGCGATGAGTGATGATGATGATTAGCAATGATCTCATTTTCCTACAAGCAATCAAAAAATATTTGCGGCAGCTAAAATTGTTTTTAAGTGCCGCTAAATGAACAACTTGCAGCTGAAAAAAGGAGCATATCAGCTGCATCAAGAAACGCAATGCCAAAATAACAGATATGCCTACACAAAGATACTAATTTGGCAGCAACCAAACGTCTCTGGCCGATTGTGAGTCATTTTTGTAGGAGCAACCTCATCAGTTTTACTTAGGCCGGTCTAGAGTCTTGATCAACCCAGTCCCAAGCAGATTTTGAGCACGCAAAAAGCCGCGGATGAATACAAAAGATTACAACCGTACAGGATCAAGGAGTTCGAGTGAACGCAAACTTACGGTTTTCCCGTCGAGTTCGTAAAGAGACTAAATATTATCATTAGAATATCCCATTCATGAAGATCTGGTTGAACAGAGACGAAATTCAGGACAAATTTGCTTATGCTTCTAGCACAATACATAAAGAAGCGATCGGTCAAGCTGAAATGAGCCATGAGGAGTTAACACACGTCTAGCATGGTTCACCGAGAGTTGGGGCATGATGAATCACTCCCGCTTCACCAGCAGCTCGGTGATTGCTGGGGCCTGAGGTATTTGGAAGTGATCGGTCAAGCCAAAATGAGCCATGAGGAGCCAGACGTGAGTCAGAAACTCGCCTCCTTGGCATAGTTGCTGGGCGTGTTGATGGCCCTTGCACTTGACGGCCGCGTAAGCCAGCATCTCCACCCACACGAGACTTATGGCGTGCCATTTCTCGTCTTCCTTACGGCTGAATTCCTTCTCCAGCTGCCACGCGAGTCGGCGCCCGTGGTACAGGGCGAACTTGCTCTTATCTCCTTTTGCCACGATCGGATCTACTTGCGGATCCACGTGTCGGCGCAGCGCCTCGCAAGCTTCCGCTATTTTGGGTTCGCTCACTTCGGCTATTTCGGGGTTGCTCTCTTCAGCTATTTTGGGTTTGGGTTTGCTCTCTCCGGCTATTTCGGGTTCTCTCACTTCAGCCGAACGGGCTTTTACCTGGTCGTTTTTCTTGATTGCCTTCTCCTCGGTGAAGAAATTCATCGCCTCTAAGTACGTGTCTCGGAATTTGACGCGTCCGACTCCAATTGGCAAGAGAGAAGGGTACATGACCAGAAGATACAGCATATACCGTGACAGCCGCATGCTCATTTCGAAATTCAATTTGACGTTATTTTTAACACGTTCTTCTTCGTAGGGAAGCCTTTCAAGATAGTTCGGATCTTTTGGGTGGCATAAGAGCTCGGTCGCAATGTGCCAGGCAAGGATGCTCTGGTCGAACCCTAATTCGATGCTCCATTTTAATTGGTCCCATTTCTCGTATTCCTTGAGGATGAGATGTCCCCGGTGGCCCCATGCGGACGGGCCTTCCTTCTTGCTGGTCGCCTTGAAATACGCGATGATCCGTTCCTTCAGAAAGTCCTTCACTTTCACGTCACTCCTGTACAAGAACTTCAGGACCTTCCGGTCGACGTGAAGCGACTCTAGGATTTGATGGCACCTAGGGTGCTTCTCCTTGAGGGCGAAGCTCAGTAGGTTGTACTGCCCCATCGAACCCGACCACCTGCGCCTGTTATACAGCGGTTGCACCCGCTCGACGAAATCCAGGATGGCGGGCCTGTGGTCCTTCAGCCAACACGCAGCTTCATCGGAGAAGAGAAGATAGATTAACGCGTAAATCTCCAGGAAAATGGCGACCGAGAGCAACAAGAAGGTCACAACGATATTGAACTTGGAGTATTTGTCCTTGTCTGACAAGGAAAAAAGCACCAGGGCCATGCCAATGGCTAGTATACTCACAAAGCGAATGGTAGAGCCCCATCGATTGTGGCGGAACACCATCGCCTTAGTGTAAAGCAAATCGTACATGAGTCCCAGCTCAATCTCGATTACTCTGAATACCACGTGAAAACTTTTATCCTGGAGTATCAGCAGGCTAGCGTCGCGTTCCTTGATGCTAAGGACAAGATCAGTGAAGAGGCGCCGGAACGTGTCAATCAGGTCTATGGCTAATGCCAACTCGGCTCGGTTGCGCTTGCTCATACCTTCGGGTAAAAGATCTTTGTCCCCACAAAGGCGCCGAAAAAAGTCGAGCGCCCCTGTGGCTACGGCTAACAAGGACTGCCCGGCCTTACACTTCCCTCTACCCGGTTCGCCCTTCTCCTTCAATTCATTGCAGCAGTTACTCTCTTCCCTACCCTGTCCGTGCTGCATCTTCTTCTTCAATTTACTGGGTAAGAGCGTTTCATCAAAAGATGTAAGATTTCCGTCTGCCTCCGAATTGTTTCCAGCGTTCACTTCGTACACCTCGATCACCTCGTGCGGCGTGACGTCATAGCCCTCGGCCTTCTTCAACATATATTCCTCTAGGATCCTCGGGCAATGGAGAGGAGGGTCTGGGGTTGAGTCCCTGAACTGTTCGCGGCTTGCAGCCCGGAGGGCATAAACCCTCTCGCAGTACTTTATGAGGCCGGAGACCATTATCAGAAGAGAAAGCACGGAGAGTTCGGAGCCTGTCAACGCCTGGAAGAAAATGAGCAGTGTCCCAACCATTTGGACGACGAGTCTGAGAAAATGCCTCAACCAGAGCTCGTTGTCCTCAAGGGAGTAGGCCGTGATGGTGTCTGGACCGCCCAGATGCAGCAGCAGGAACGGCGTCCAGAATGCGATCATCTGGGCGTCTGGGTCCAGCCCAGCAGTGGCAGCAGTGGCACCGAGGTCACGCCGCATTTGTGCAAGCCGGGTCGCAATCTTCCCAAGCGCG